>JAWZYT010000743.1:0-17500 GCA_034508575.1 Petrolisthes manimaculis
TAATAATAATAATAATAATAATAATAATAATAATAATAATAATAATAATAATAATAATAATAATAATAATAACAATAATAACAATAACAATAACAATAATAATAATAATAATAATAATGCCTTTCGATATTATGCAAACAAGGATGTGAAAACGGAAACTAAACAGGAAGACAAGTTTTGATAGAATTTCGCAACAAAAGAAATCAGAGCAGCGAATGACAAAGAAGTTCATTCACTGGATTTTGCACATTTTATAGAAGTTAAAGTTTTCAAGCGGTCTTCATTTTCCTACACGTAAAGAAAGAGAAGATCATTATGTGGGCTTGGTGCAGGTGTGTGTGTGTGTGTGTGTGTGTGTGTGTGTGTGTGTGTGTGTGTGTGTGTGTGTGTGTGTGTGTGTGTGTGTGTGTGTGTGTGTATGTGTATGTGTGTGTGTGTGTGTGTGTGTGTGTGTGTGTGTGTGTGTGTGTGTGTGTGTATGTGTGTGTGTGTGTGTGTGTGTGAGTGTGTGTGTGTGTATGAGTGGCAATAATATCAATCATACGTAGCAAAGGAGGCTCTTCATCTCATGAGGAGGAGGAAGTAAATTGAGAAGGAAAAAAGGATGAAAGACAAAGTAGGATCAGACAAGAGATGATGACGATGATAATGACGATGATAATGAAGATGATAATGATGATGATGGGAAGGAGGAGTGGAAAGGAGGAGAGAGGGTGAATGGAAAAGAGAACATAGATAATAGGAAAGACAAGTGGTGGGTGGATGTAAATATATGATGAAATAGAAATAAATAAAAAAGGGAGGTTTAGAAGGAAAAGACTGGATTGAAAAGATTTAGTTAGGGTAGATGGAATGTTAACTTGTGAGGAAACTTGGTTGACGTAGAAGTAGCATATAAAAGGAAAGGGGGGAAAATAAGGAAAACTAATAATAAGAGAGAAGTATAAGGGAGTACCAAAAGGAGAAGTTATTACGGAGGAAGTAAAGGAGAAAATAGAATGACGGAAGGGGTACAAGGAAAGAAGAGAAGGGGCAAGGCAGGAGAACAAATAAATGGAATAAGAGGCCAATACTAAAAGAAGAGGGAATAATGAAGGGACGAGAGTAAGAGAGAATGAGGAGGAAAGAGTAGAGGAAGTGATAGAGGTAGATGTGAAGAGAAACAAAGTAGAATGAAAGTGAGAGAAAGAGGTGAAGGGAACACTGTTAATATCAACCCATAAAAATGCAAATCTAGCTCCGCCAAAATATTTACCCAAACACCAAACACACTATTTTTCAGTATCTCTCGCACCAGTCGTCCCCAAACACAACACAACACAACACAACACAACACAACACAACACAACACAACACAACACAACACAACACAACACAACACAACACAACACAACACAACCCAACCCAACCCAACCCAACCCAACCCAACCCAACCCAACCCAACCCAACCCAACCCAACCCAACCCAACCCAACCCAACCCAACCCAACACAACACAACACAACACAACACAACACAACACAACACAACACAACACAACACAACACAACACAACACAACACAACACAACACAACACAACACAACACAACACAACACAACACAACACAACACAACACAACACAACACAACACAACACAACACAAACACAACACAACACAACACGGTGGTGACCAAGTTTTTAATTAGAGCGTCGTTGTAACGTGACTCCAACCAGCCTTAATAATGAACACCTGAACCTCGGAATTAAAACAAATCAAAACCTGTAATTACTGTAACTAGACAAGATTTTTATATTTGTTTTTCTTGTATTTCGAATTGAAGATGATCAAAGGGTATTGGTACTATACACTCGCAATCCAAAATTTGTATCCAGATCTTGTTAAAGTTTCGAATCATTTGACCTACTAGTGAAACCGTGAGTGAAACAATGACAACGCTTATCCTGTTTCATATTTGCTTGAGCTCGCTAGATTAATACTCCATCAGGCCATTCGAAGCAAGACTAGATACATATTTTGGATTGCGAGTGTATCTATAATTACTTGGAGAGTTACTAATTACTCCAAACGAAACCACGAGACAACAAAACCATAATAGTAACTCCTGAGCTGGTCTATTTCCTGCCATAGTTTGGAGGAATCAGTAGCCCTCCAATTCCACCAAAACAAAGTAGTGATCGACTCACTGATTGACGAAAGTAAGTGTCAGCATCCTAGGTAAAAAAAAAAAAGTAGATAATTTCTTCCTGCATCATGATGGGAGATTTGGGGATCATGACACCCGAACACACACACACACACACACACACAAATAACACACAGACACAAACAATCACAAAGAGACACAAACAAACAATCACAAAAACACACACAAACACACACACACACACACACACACACGCACAGGGATAAAATAACAGTAGGAAAATATAAAAGGAGCAAAACACGCCAGGGAACGGCACTCACAAACGACCAAACTTTGCCAGCGAAGTAAAACAAAAACAAGGCAAGGACCACACACACACACACACACACACTCTCTCTCTCTCTCTCTCTCTCTCTCTCTCTCTCTCTCTCTCTCTCTCTCTCACACACACACACACACACACAATCTCTTTTTCTCTCTCTCTCTCTCCACACACACACACCTATAGACAAACAGCATGGGTACAGAACCATGTATGGACGGGTTGATATAGTTGGTTTGTTTTTTCTATAGTGATTAATTTTCCATGTGTTAGATTATTAGGTCCACTTCCACTGTCAATATAAGGCCATAGAATGTATAAATATAAGCGAGATGATCCTAAATCCAGGCTCCCTATAATTAAACATTCAAAGTAGAGTTGTATGATTTTAAATTTACTTAAACATATATAACTCATAAAGTTATTTCTCACGGATCGTTTTTTTTTTATTTGAGAGAGAGACAGACAGAAAGAGACAGGGAGACAGAGACAGAAAGAGACAGAGATAGTAAGAGAGACAGACATAGACAGAGAAAGAGAGAAAAAAAGCACACATACAGAACGAGTCCCTCCGACTTATTACATTTGGAGAGTAAGCAGGGTAGGGAGGGCTGCGTGCGCCGCTTGCCAGGCCGGTGGTGGTGTTTTCATGGGTGGGGAATGGGTCGTAACTCACTTTAATGTCACACTTCAGACGCTGGAGGTATGAAATTTTGAGCCTCTTCCTCACACGCCTGAGTACACTAGTGGCCTCCTCCACACTCCACTCAGATGTGTAGTGTCATTAATAATAATAAAAAAAGATATATATATGAGTAGCCTAACTCTCAGGACAAACTTGCCAAGCGCCAAAACATTAAGAATATACTGTATCTATTAATATGAGTATCTCAGGATAAACTTGCCAAGCGCCAAAACATTAAGAATACCGTAATTTATTATACAGTACAGTATATTAATATGGTTATCTGGGGATAAACTTGCCAAGCTACAAAATATTAATAATATAAACTGTATCTATCAATATGGGTATCTCAGGATAAAGTTACCAACCGCCAAAACATTAATAACAAACTCTATATAATTATCTAACATGGGTAATTCTCAGGACAAACTTGCCAAGCGCCAAAACATTGATTATATACAGTACTGTATCTATTACTACGAGTCTCTCAGGATAAACTTTCCAAACGCCAAAATATCGTAAAAATAGAACAGCGTGCCTCAGCTATGTACGTGGTGGAAAATTGTCGTCATAAGAAAAATAAATATATAAATGAATAACTCTACCAGGCCTATCATGGTGGCAGCATTAAAATATACCATGTTTAGGCCTACTAAAGGATGAGTACAACACAAAATTCTATTACAACGAAAAACGTATCATAATAAACCATAATAATCATGAATGAACAAATCCCCATTACTGTTTCACACTAACCTTTTTTCTTCAATTCAACAAAGCCTCGAGTATCACTGTATAAGTATCAGTATAAGTATCAGTATAAGTATCAGTATAAGTATCAGTATATGTATCAGTATAAGTATCAGTATAAGTATCAGTATCAGTATCAGTATAAGTATCAGTATAAGTATAAGTATAAGTATAAGTATAAGTATCAGTATAAGTATTAGTATAAGTATTAGTGTATAAGTACTGAGTGGCAGGATGGAGTGAGGAGAGAAAGGGATTAGAGAGCCAAGGTTTGATGCAGTCTTTAAGGTGGTAATATTATTCTTTTTTGGTACATTGGAATGCCTTGACTCCTCCAAAGTATGCTAGGAAACAGGACTAGAAGAGTACAAATTCAAGGACAAAGTTTATTAGTACATAGGATAAAGTAAATCATAATTAAATCATAATATACTGGAGCAAAATTCCCATAATATTGATTTTCCTTGTATAACCTAAATCGAAGGAAACAACGGCAATCTCTGCTAGATGGCTCTGGTTTATGTAAAGAAGCTGCACCCACGCATGTTGTTATATTCACAACCAAACTATTGGATAAAAGTTTCCCATCAAAGCTTTGTTCGCTCAAGATTTTTCCCAGTCTTCTGGAATCAATTACAGCTTTGCTCTGATTGGATGTCGGCTGTCAATGTCGACCCTCAATGGCTGATCAGGTTTTCAACGCACGTCTCTGAGTGAACCATTACGGAAAGCTCTGATGACTCTTTGTGAAGTAAGACCGAGACAAGGAAGTCATCCACCTCCTGTCCTGAGCATAACAACGGATGTGGGGGGAGTAAAGCCGGAATTATTATTATTATTATTATTATTATTATTATTATTATTATTATTATTATTATTATTATTTTATAATCTTACTACCGTACTGTATATCAAAGTTCACATCATCATCATCATCAACAACAACTAGACACACGGATGGAGTCTGTTTCTCTCCTCGCCAAGAACACCAACACTGGAAACTAATTCTTAAAATAAGGTAGTAAAGGGTACGGGAGAAAGCTGTGAGATCGACAAGGGGAGGGGGAGGTTAATAGGGTGAGGGGGAGGGGGAGGGGGAGGGGGAGGGGCTCTATTCCAGGCAGCATGGAGGCACTGATATACCTGGAGGTTAATTAATTCGGTATTAGCCCCGCTAATTACTTGTTTTCTGCCTGGAAGAAAGGATGGGAGGGAATTAGGAAGGTAAGGAGGGAAGGTAAAATTGGAGAGAAGGAGGGAGAGAGCTGATGATGAAGGAGAGGGGGAGTAGAAGGAATAGAAAGGATAGGGAGGAGGAGGAGGAGAGGGAAGCGGGGAGATATGATGAAGGAGAGGGAGAGGAAAATAAAGGATATGGCAAATAATGGAGATAAAAATAAGGGGACTGATGGGGAGGGGGATGAATAAGGTAACAATGAGGAAAGATGGGTGATAGGAAAGTGATGATGGAAAGTGAAAGGGAGAGATGAGATGAATAATAGGATTATGGAAAACTGGGAGGTAATGAGTGAGATATGAGTATCATTATTATTAGTATTATGATTATAATAATAATAAAAATATTAAATTAAATAATATTATCAATAATAATAATAATAATAATAATAATAACAATAATAACAATAACAATAACAACAATAACAATACTAATACTAATAATAATAATAATAACAACAATAACAATACTAATAATAATTATTATTATAATAATAATAATTTATTATTATTATTATTATTAACATCAAATATGTAATAGATTAAGTCAGGACGATAGATAATAGCCAAAGTACACACACACGTTTGTATATTTTCAGCCGCTGGCTGTAATATTAACTAATAAACAATTAATTATTATTATTGTTATATAAGGCACACACATACACACACACAATATTATATAAAGACACGTATTCACACACACACACACAAGGGGAAGATAGAGCATTATAAACCAAGAATAAATAGAATTAAATATATAACGAACCACAAGAGAACACAAAAGCAAACTACAAACCAAATGAAAGGAAGGAAAAGTAAAACCTATTGAAAAAACTACAAAAATAACAATATACGACAAGGAGAAGTGGAACTAGGAAGCAGAGCATAATGGAAGAGCAGAATGAATTTGGGGAAGAGCAGGAGAGAATAAAAATGGAAAATAAAAATGGACAACAAAAATAAGAGAAAGGGAGAGAGAGGGGAAAATGGAATTGAAAGAGAATGTAGAAATACGAACAGAATGAGAAGAAAGAACAGAATGAGAGAAAAGAGCAAAATGGAAGAGTGGGAGAGGCTGATAAAGGTATAGAATAGAAAAGCAGAATATTATATATATATATATATATATATATATATATATATATATATATATATATATATATATATATATATATATTACAGTATACTGTATATATATATTATTCAGACGGGTGAGAATTACTGTAACATTGCTCTATTATCAATTTATTACATTTGAAATGTTCACAGCTCACAGAGAGAGAGAGAGAGAGAGAGAGTGAGAGAGAGAGAGAGAGAGAGAGAGAGAGAGAGAGAGAGAGAGTGTGTGTGTGTGTGTGTGTGTGGTGAAGGTTGGATGGGTGGTTGGGTGGCAAATCCGGCATCAAAGTCCGTCTCCATCTCAGGAAACCCACATAATGTAACCCGGAGCTCTCAATCTCTCCTTCTCTCCTCATAATTTATCTCCATCTCTCCTCATCCCTTAATTAATACCTTATCTCAATTTCTCCTTATCCCTTAATATCTCAACTCCATCTCTACCTTATCTCTATTTCTCCTTCTCTCTTAATACCTCTTCTCTATCCTTCATTCTATCATAAATCCTGAACTCCTCCTCTCCTAATACCTGAACTCTATCTTTCCTTCCTCTCCTTTACCTTTTCTATAATATTTAATAACTATCTGCTCCCTGCTATCAGTCTGTTTCTTCCTTTCCCTCTGGTTATATATTTCTTCCATTTCTTCCATTTCCTGTCTGACTTGCTTCACACATGCCTTCTCTCTATGTACTTCACCCTTATATCGTTTCCATCCAATACAGTATTTTGCAGGAACTCACTCTTCACTAAAGAGGGCCACAAGCATGACTCCATCCACACACTGGCTTAGGGCGAGTTGAGAAAGAATGAATAGAGAAGAGATGGGATGCTTGTGATGCTGTTGAAAAACCCTTTGGAGTGGCGGCAAGAGTCTTATACCACTACACCACGGGGAATTCCTCTCAGGATACAGATGTGGCCAAAAGCTATATATATAACACCCAGGCACTCATTTACAAGTTCTGATGATAAACACACCTTGTGGATGTAAATTGAAGTACAGTTGTGGTTGTATGTATGTATGTTATGTAGGGAAGTAATACTGTATAATATACAGTATATATATTTTTACTTAATATAGAGTACTGATGAATAAAGGCATAACACGAGGGTCCGTATTCAAGAACATTTATGGTGTTGACGATGACGTGGTACCCATACGATGGCTCTGTTGTTTGTCTATGTAGTCGTCTTACCTGTACCACACCATCATAATAATGTACCAGGAATGTTCTTAAATATGACCCAAGGAAAGACTAAATTGTGTGAGTAACTGTACATACAGGGTGGCGCCTCGTGGCCTGACATGCACGGGGGGATTACCTGCCCTAAAAGTAGTGTATGTGAGGCCAGGTGAGGGGAAGGAGTATTTTAACTACTAGAGAGTCTCCTGTCACACACAGACGTCATGGTGGCTGGTTCCTCACTGAGTTGGGGGGGGAGGAGGATGGAAAGAGGGAGGATAGAAAGAGGGAGGATAGAAAGAGGGAGGATGGAAAGAGGGAGGAGGAGGAGGAGGAGGAAGAGGAGGAAGAGAAGGGGATACTTGGGATGAGGTTCTCACTGTTGTACCAGAGTGGCTCCTGTAGTTCATGAATCAATATACACACCTCACACATTTCAGAACGATTAACCTTTTAAAGAATAGCCATCAACTAAAGACTAAACATTAAATGCAATGAAAGATCAAACATTAAGAGATAGGTTAGATGCCTAAGGATAGAAGTGCCATACCTAGATGTAACATAAATATTTTCACTAGGAAAAATCAGCAAACGGATTGAGAGGTCGAATGCAATATAGGCTAATAACCACAAAATACCCCAAGTTAAACCTGATGAAAAATGACACTATATAGAAGGAGCTCGGAATGAAAGCCAGACATAGATTTAGAAAGACCTGGGACTCAAACCCAAACAAGGCTGAAGGTTAGATAGATCTGGTACTCGAATGCAAACGAGGCTCATCGTTGTAAACACTTCAGAAGTCTACAAGTACACTACGAGACCACCCACCTACGAGCTCAAACAACAACATTTTAAACAGGCCTGGACAGGAGGACATCAGTTAGGGAAGGAAGGCGAGGCAGTAGCAGAACTAACAGGAGGCGAGGAAGGAAGATGTAGGTTGGTTGTGTGGGAACGTGAGATTGGGAACGTAAGGAGAGGAAAGGGAGGTGAATAGGTGTACAGGAATGGAGGCAGGGGAGTGGAAACTACATATGTGGTGGAAGGTATGTATTTATGTGTAGAGGAAGGTTAAGTTTGTGTACATTCTGGTGTAGAGATAGGTGGGTGGGTGTAAAGGTGTAGAGGAAGGTGTGTGTGTGTACATACAGGTGTGGAGGAAGGTGAGTGTGGAGGCAGGTACAGCTGTTGTGTGTCAGTTCACGAAGCGCGACAGGTGTAGGTGCAACAACAATCCAAACATTTCCTTCCCTCACTACTCTCTCTCTCTCTCTCTCTCTCTCTCTCTCTCTCTCTCTCTCTCTCTCTCTCTCTTACCCACACATGTATATTCTCCTTTGTTTTCCTCCCTCTTGCTAACGACTTCTTATTCTCTTTCATTTAAACTCTCTTCTCGCTTCATTTCTTTCTTCATCATCTTGCTACTTACTTCACCCTCTTCCTCTTATTACTCCCAATATCATTCCTTTCTGTCCTTCCTTTTCACAGTTATCCTACCCTCTTTTACCACACATTCATCAGTTAATGCATCCTTCCCTCCCTCCCTCTGTCCCATCCATCCCATTTATTCCAATTCTCTCCATTCTTCCTTTCTCCTTCCCTCCCTCCTTTATTCCCTCCATTTCTCGTACCCTCTGGCCCTTCCTTCCATCAGTACCGAGTTTCCAACGGAGCAAATATGATTAAACACTACAAGACGCTACAACTCACGACCAACCAACACTAAACACCAAGGAAAGGAGGAAGAAGAGGAAAGATGGATTGGAGGGAAGGGAAGAAGAGGTGGAGGAGTAGGAGTACGAATGGAGAGGAGGGAAGGAGAGGAGGAAAAGAAAAGAGAAAGATGGGAAGGTACGAATGGAGGGAAGGGCAGAAGGAGGGAGAGGATGAGATGAGGAAAGACGAGGAGAAGAGGAAGAGATGCAGGAAGATTAGGAAGATTAGGAGAAGAGTGAAGAAAAATAGTACAAGTAAGAAAAGACGAGAGAAATAAAAATAAGAGAGATATGAGAGAGAAGCACGTGTTGAGGGAAGCCACAAAGAGAAGACCAAAAAATACATACGAGTGTTAAAGAAAGAGGTGATAAAGAAAGAGGTGAAGAAGAAGAAGTAAAACTAGAGAAGAAACGGAAGCTACCTCAGCACTAAGTGTAAATTGAGAAGCTAACTAAAACCCTGACCCCTTATGTGTGTGTGTGTGTGTGTGTGTGTGTGTGTGAGAGAGAGAGAGAGAGAGAGAGAGAGAGAGAGAGAGAGAGAGAGAGAGAGAGAGAGATGTGAGAGAGAGAGAGAGGTGTGAGAGAGAGAGAGAGATAGAAGCAAAGTGAAATAATACACACACACACACACACACAAAGAGAAAGAGAAAGAAAAAAACTGTTATAGTGTATGAGGGAGAGGGCTGCATAGTGAGGTTGGCACAAGGCTGGACTTGGGAATTGCCTGAGTGGAAATGGGGCGTGAAAGGGCTGAGTTGAGGGTGGAGGGAAGGGACTGTGTGGAGAGAGAGAGAGAGAGAGAGAGAGAGAGAGAGAGAGAGAGAGAGAGAATGGGGTATAATGGATAACTTGGAAATAGGGAGATTAGGGAGACGGTATAATATTGAGAGAGAGAGAGAGAGAGAGAGAGAGAGAGAGAGAGAGAGAGAGAGAGAGAGAGAGAGCATCAGCATCACCGTGGATGAGAACTGAAGGGACAGAAAGGATCGTGAGGGAGAGTGGGAAGGGCTGGCTGGGACAATGGTTAATGGAATTGGTTGGTTGATGGAAAGGCATGGATGAGAAGAAAGACCCGGGCGTTGGTTGATATACACACTGGCGGGGAAAGGTTCTACACACGAGGAGGATTTGGGTATGAGTGCATGAAGGTTCTGAAGTAAGTTGTGCAAAAAAAAAAAAAAAAAAAAAAAAAAAAATATTAAAATATCGAGTTGTGGACGTGTTTGTTGTTCTGGACGGGTTGAGGACTAGATTAGGACGGGTTGCAGACAGGTTGGAGAGGACAGACCAATGACGGGTTGAGGATTGATTGATTGATTGATGATTGGTCGTAGAAAGGCCGTGGAAAGGTAAACGACGGGGTGAGGTTATAGAATGATGACTAGGAGAGCATGGGCTGGGAATGAATTATGAATGTCTGTGAACGGGATAAGAACGGCTGTGAACGGGATGAAAACAGAATGAAAATGGAATGTGAACGGGATAAGAACGGCTGTGAACGAGATGAAAACAGAATGAAAATGGGATGAGAACGGCTGTGAACGGAATGAATATGGCTGTGAACGGATTGAGTACGACTGTGAAAACAGAATGAAAACGGAATGTGAAAGGGATGAAAATGGCTGTGAACGGGATGAAAAAACAGAATGAAAACGGAATGAGAACGGCTATGAATGTGATGTGAAGAACTGTGAATAAGCTGAGAAGCAATGGTTAGTGATGGGTTGGAGAAAGAGAGTGAAATGTTTGTGGTGTGCTGAGACGGAGGCTGGTGTTGGGGGTCACGTACCACCACCTCAGCACCACACGCTTCCTAATGCTGCCTCTCCCTCCCTCTCTCCACCACCATCACCACCACCACCTCAGCACCACACACCTTACTAATGCTGCCTCTCCCTCCCTCCCTCCACCACCATCACACGCCTTCCTAATGCTGTATCTCCCTCCCTCCACCACCACCATCTCCACAATCACATCTACCACTATCACCAAGACCATCACAATCCCACAACTATACCAACAACACCACAACTTCCACCACTACCAACACCACAACCACCACCACCAACAACAACACCACAACTTCCACCACTACCAACACCACAACCACCACCAACAACAACATCACAACTTCCACTACTACCAACACCACAACCACCACCACCACCAACAACAACAGCAACAACACCACAACTTCCAGTATTACCAACACCACTACTTCCACTATTACCAGCACCCCAAATACCATTATTATTTTTTATTATTATTATTACCAGCACCCCAAATACCACCACCAACACTACAACCACCACCACAACCAACTTCGAGAAGAGGTCTACCACATGGAGCTAGTTCCATGGTCTACCAGTACTAACCCCTAGTGAACTACCTGTGTGTGTGTGTGTGTGTGTGTGTGTGTGTGTGTGTGTGTGTAACTAGCTTTGTTACCCCGATCAAGGCTATTAAATCAATATGACAGACTTATTTAAAGTGGAAATATACTTTTGGTTCATTAGAGCGCCTTGATACCTCAAAAAATATACCATGAAATAGGACAAGATTGACAAAAAATGCTTGATCTATTGTAGTTTGGAGGAATCAGTTGCTGCAGATTTACCAACACTGTACTACGTGGAAAGGTGCCTAGGCTATGGCAGGAAAGGAGAGTTATGTGGCCTGTTGTCTAGTAAAGCAAAGTGTTATCCCCTACAATGGTGTTAGATGCAATACAATACAACAGGTCACTCTTATCCATTTCCTAGGCTTGGAGATGGAGGAGGGGAGAGGGAATCGGAACAAGAGTAAAAACAAAAAATAGATAAATAAATAAAAAAAGAGAAAAGCATTTGATATTCACATTCTCAAGAGTCAGCAACAATACGTTTCACCATTTTTTTACACAGAGAAACAAATGTTAACCTTGTGTGTCTCCCTCCCTCTCTTCCTCCCTCCCTCCCTCCTTTCCTTCCTTCCTTCCTTCCTTCCTTCCTTCCTTCCTTATTTCCTTCCTTCCTTCCTTCCTTCCTTCCTTCCTCCCTTCCTTACTTCCGCTGCACAGACACGGATACCGGATTCGTACACAGCGTTCCACCAGGAAAATATTATGAGTGGGTAAAAAAAAGGAGTGGAGGATATCTATTTATTTATCTATCTATCTGTCTATACTGTATGTGGCCTAGTTAGGTGCTGCATGTGGTGGTTGGTTGGTTGGTTGGTTGGTTTGGGTGTAAACTTTATTTGGCTTGGAGGGAGACACAATTGCTCTTCCCTTTGAGTGTGACGTTTTTATTAATGATTCCAGGGAGAGAGAGAGAGAGAGAGAGAGAGAGAGAGAGAGAGAGAGAGAGAGAGAGAGAGAGAGAGAGAGAGAGAGAGCAGAGAAAATTGAGAGTGTAAAGATGCCTGGAGAGAGAGAGAGAGAGAGAGAGAGAGAGAGAGAGAGAGAGAGAGAGAGAAAAGATGACTGCAAAGTGAACAGAGTAAAGAAAAAGAGATAAAGGTGGAAGGGGGACATGAAAGTTGCAGCGGTGACTAAATAAGAATAGGAAAATTGGTACATGGAGAGAGAGAGAGAGAGAGAGAGAGAGAGAGAGAGAGAGAGAGAGAGAGAGAGAGAGAGAGAGAGAGAGAGAGAGAGAGGAAAGGAATGAAGGCAGAAGAAAGGGAAATCGGACTGAAAAAGGAAACAACAGACAGACAGACAGACAGAGACAAAGAGAGGGAGGCAAACAAACATAAAATAAAAATGATAGAGAGATTGAGAGGCAAGCTGGCCGGTGGCAGGTATAGGCAGAATGAGAGAGGAAGGGGGATGAAAATAAACGCGGAAGTGTGAGGGAAGGTGCCGCCGACATACAGGAGAGAAAACAGAATATAAACATCACATCTGTACACCACTGATGGGACGAATTAAAGGACGGAGTCATCAAAACACATGAGGTGGAAGGAGTATAAAATTAAAATTATAGGAAAGGGAGAAATGAAGAAGGAGAGCAATGAGGATAAAACCATAAAAAAAACGAGGTAGAGTATAGGAAAGGGAGAAATGAAGATGAAAGAGAGGAATAAGGACATAGGAAGCAGGCTAGACACGAGGTGAAAGGAATATAGGAAAGGGAGAAAATGATAGGGAAGATAGGAATGAGAACAAAGGTCACGGAAGGAGAGAGATGACAAGGGAGTAGACGGACATAACAAGGGGATAGAAGATGGACATAATAACAAGGGGATAGAAGGACGTAACAACAAGGGGATAGAAGACGAGTGTGAATCAAGAGACAGAGAGATAGACAGACAGATGAGGGAGGAGAGAAGTGTACTATTGCGACAAACAGAAACCAATTATGAGTTGTGAGAACGCAATTACTCTATTATCATCAAAGGTGAAGTCGTATTACACACACGCGCGCGCGCACACACACACATGCGCGCACTCAGGAGCACGAGCACACACACACACATCCATTACACATGTTTCCAGACAACAACCCACATACAAACATGCACAGTACATAGAAATGAACACATATTCATACTTAACCTACAAAGAAGTTAGAGAGCTATTGGTTTACCCCGTACACTCTTCCCTTCAGTATATTCGATAGTAAAAGTGAAGATGAAACGGAAAAATGATGAAGTACAGACACGAACCATAATAAGTAGCCAGATCTGCTGCAAATCATGGGGAAATGATCTTGTTGGTAAAATGAGAGGCTACCTACTCCTCCTAACAATATCAGAAAACAGACGCCTTCAATGCTACTAAAAGGGGATCTGTGTTTCGTGGTATAGTTTGGAGGAATCAGAGACCATTCAATTCACCAACAAAAGAATCTCTCCTTAATAGTCTGACGGAGTGTGAATCGATCTCCAGCAGCCGAGTATGATACAGGATAAGCGTTGTTAATAATTATTGATTCACTGCATGTCAAGTCATATGCTTCGTAACGTCAACAGGACCTGGATACTCATTATGGCTCATGACTGTACACTGTGGGAGAGTGGACAAGTTACATGTTACATAAAGTTACATAAAGACGACGAGTTGCATGGACGGGTTATGATGAGGGGGACGAGTTGTGTGGAAGGATTATGATGAGGGGGACGAGTTGTGTGGAAGGATTATGATGAGGGGGACGAGTTGTGTGGAAGGATTATGATGAAGGGGACGAGTTGCATGGAAGAGCTATGTGGACGAGTTGCATGGAAGGGTTATGATGAAGGGGACGAGTTACATATAAGAGCTATGTGTACGAGTTACATGGAAGGGTTATTATGAGGGGGACGAGTTGTGTGGAAGAGCTATGTGGACGAGTTACATGGAAGGGTTATGTGGACGAGTTGCATGGATGGAACTGACTGATTGATGCCTACCGTCTCCAGAGTTGACAGGTTGCATGACGTAGGATGGACGAATTAAGGAAGTTATTAAGGGGGAGTAAGGAAAGTACAGGGCTGGTATGTACATCTGGAGCAACTGATTCCCTCACACTATTCCAAACAACATGACATTATTATATTTATGCTAATCTGCTCCTGTTTCCTGGCTTACTATATAGGAATCAAGGCCCTCCAATGTACCAAATATATACAGAGGCATGCAGGAAGGATTAGGGTCAAGCTGGAAAAACACAGTCATGAAAGAAGGATTAATAGGATAGTATACTTTTGGTACATCAGTTAGAGCGCCTTGATTCCTCCAAAGTATGCCAGGAAATAGAACCAGAGCTACAATATGACCTATGTCCTGTTGCTTGGAGTAGTGGGGAGGAATGAATCAGTTGCACCAGATATACCAACAAATAGAATACCGTACTACCACCTTTGAGGGATCTTGGAAACAGAAATAGAATTAATTATACACAATCCCCAATTCCCCTACACAATTATACACGATCCCCAAGTCCCCTACACAATTATAGATAACGTCTTTTCCCTACATCACCCTCCTGAGAACTGGTGACTAAATGATGTGTCTGTAATTGATCGATGGATTAGTATTAGGTGCAGCAACAGCGATGTCATATGGCGCCGGAGGAAGAAGGTGATTGAGAGGTGGGACCTTAAGCACAAAAGGTAACAGATTAAAAAAAAAAGTTTGTACATAAAGAACATCAACTCAATGAAATATTATTGAGGTAATTTAAGCATACCGAGAAACTGAGACTAATTAACACATCAAGTTTCAGTCTCTGTAAGCCGGATACGAAACTCAGAATTGAAACTCAGCAATGATAATGAGTTCCTTGTGAATCCGTCAGGTGTGTGTGAGTATGACTGTATATATACTGCAAATGAACACAAACAGTCCTACCCAAACACATGCATAATATTACACACATGCAGACACATATATAAACAGGCTCATATAAGTATAAATATACATGGACGTATAGGAAAGCGTACACCAAAAAACGCCCCTTATTTCTCTCTCTACAAAACATGTGCTACTAAAGACAAAATAATTCCTACTAACTATACTTGGAACCATATGCCTCTTCGTCGGTTGTCTGTTTCCTGACACGGTTTGGTTGAATAGTTAGGCTTGAATATAAGGAGAGAATATTCTAATTTAGGCATAATGGAGAGCTATTGATTCCTCCAAACTATACATATACCTTTGCCAAGTAATAGATTCCCTCAGAGAAAGAGTAAAGGATTCGTTTCACAGCATAGTTTGGAGGAATCAGTAGGACTTCAATTTGAACGCTTGATAATTACACCCCTCCACCCTTTCTCCCTTTATATATACCTCACCCTCCATCCTTCCTTCTCCATTAACACCACGTCTCAATCCTCCATTAAACCTCCTTCTCCCTTAATCCTGTACCTTATCTCCATCCTCCATCCCTCCTCCTACTTCCTTAATTCCGTAACTTATCTCCATCCTCCATCCCTCAACTTTCCCCCTTAATCCTGTACATTATCTCCATCTTTCCCAACCTCCAACCCCTTTGATGAACCGGTTATTCATTTGCCCAACCAAGAGTGGATGACTGTAACCAAAAGTGAACAACAACAACAACAACAACAAACTCTTTTATAGTCACAAGTTACATGGACGAGTACTGTACTGTTGTGTTGTGTTGTGTGGCCAAAGTTGTGTGGAATAAAACGTGTGTTGTGTTGAGCATCGCTGAGCACAGGAACCAGAAAGAGGAGGAAGAGGTGGAAGAGGAAGGAGGAGCAGGAGGAGGAGGAGGAGGAGGAGTAGGTGGAGGAAGGGGGAAGGAAGGAGGAGCAGGTAGAGGAAGGGGGAAAGAGGAGAAGAGAAGGGAGGAGGAAGGAGGAAGGAGAAGACAAGGAGGAGGAAAGAGGAGGACTGGGGGATGCTTCGAGTTAGTACTCCCGAGGGTAAGAAAAAATATACGAGACCAGTAGAACGCGTTTTTGCGACACACACACACACACACACACATACACACACACACACACACACTTATTACTTAAAATTATAAATACACACATACTTAATATTTAAAACTACAAGTACACACACAATTATTACTTAAAACTACAAATACATACACACACGAACGTACAGTACATGCAGAAAAAAATCCCACGTGCACTTACGCAAAAATATGAAAAGATAAAAGCAAGCCATACCACCACTACACAGACACTAAAACACACACACACACACACACACACACACAGTCATACCAGGGTACTACTCCTTAACCCACTAACAGGAGGAGGAGGAGGAGGAGAAGAAGGAAGAGGAATGGTGGAGAAGGAGGAGGAGGAGGAATGGGAGTGGATGACTGATAATGTGTGAAGAATGTGGAGGAAAAAGGGAGTATGTGGAAGAAGAAGAAGAAGAAGAAGAAGAAGAAGAAGAAGAAGAAGAAGAAGAAAGAGTGAATGATGAGAGGAAAAGGAAAATAAAGGAAGGAGTAAACAGTGGTAGAGTGAAGGAAAGTGTCAAGGGGGAAGAGAAGATAGGGAGAGAAGACAACAATGCAACAGGAGAGGAAAAGTAGCAAGGAAAAGTAACTAAAGCACAAAATGAAGAGAGAGAGAGAGAGAGAGAGAGAGAGAGAGAGAGGAGAGGGAGAGAGAGAATAAAGAAAACAGCTGCTCACTTTACCCCGTGGCTTCTTGTTCCATTCCCTCTGTTGTTACTCTCTCTCTCTCTCTCTCTCTCTCTCTCTCTCTCTCTCTCACACACACACACACACACACTACTCTTGTCTTGGGGCTAGAGTACGTGAGTGAAGGAAATGTGGTGAGTGTTGAGGAAGTGAGTGAGGAAGAGGAGATGGAGTGTGTGAGGAGGAGAAAGAGGAGGAAGAGGAGGAGGATGTATAGTACGTGGGGAGAGATGGTGAAAT
>JAWZYT010000743.1:20000-27500 GCA_034508575.1 Petrolisthes manimaculis
AATACGAAAACGAGAAATAAAGAAAGAAGTGATAAAAGTGCATAACAGGGATTGGAAGAAAGGAAAGGGAGGGAAGGCATAGGAAGGAGACAAAGGAAGATGTGAAAGAGAAGACGAGTACGTGATAAGGAAGGAAGGAAGGGAGAGAGATGGCAAGATTGAAGGAGGGAAGGAATGAAGGAAGGAAGGAGATATGGAAGGGTTTGAGGAGAGATGGAAAGAAGGAAGGAGATAAGGAAGGAAGGAAGGAAGGAAGGAAGGAAGGAAGGAAGGAAGGAAGGAAGGAAGGAAGGAAGGAAGGAGAGGAGAGGAGAGGAAGAAGGAAGGAAGGAAGAAAGGAAAAAAGGAATTAAAATTTATGGAAAGAAACGAAAAAATAATGGATAAGAAGGAAAAAAAGGATGGAGGGAGGGAAGGAAGGGAGGATGGACATGTTATGATAAGAATTTAAAAAAATACTTAATGTGAAAGAGGTGAGAAGTAATCGAGAAGAGAGAGAGAGAGAGAGAGAGAGAGAGAGAGAGAGAGAGAGAGAGAGAGAGAGAGAGGTGAACAGGAAGTGAGCGAGGAGATTATAGAGCGAGCAAGGAGCAAGGGAAACCAAAGGAGAGGAGGAGAGGAGGAGAAGAGGAGAGGAGGAGGAGGAGAGGAGAGGAGAGGAGAAAAAAGGAAATAGAGAGCAGTTGGGTTAGAGAGGAAGGGTACGACGAGAGGAAGAGGAATTGGAGGAAGGATAGGAGAGAGTAAACAAGGACACGAAGACGATGGAGAGAGAGAGAGAGAGAGAGAGAGAGAGAGAGAGAGAGAGAGAGAGAGAGAGAGAGAGAGAGAGAGAGATGGAGGGAGGGAGGTGAAGTAAGAAAGAGGAAAGACAGAGAATAAGAAATGAAAGTGAATGCAGAGAAAGAAGTAATAGGGTAAGAGAGATGGTAAGGAAAATGAGGAGGAGGAGGAGACGAGAAAGAGAAAGAATATGAAAAAATATATAAAATATGGAAAGCAAGATATATTTAGGGAGAAATGGGAGGATATAAGGGAAAGAGTGTAGATATAAGCCAGTGTGTCCAAGGTGTGTGTGCGTGTATGTGTGTGCGTGTGGGTGTATGTGCTAAAAGGTCTACACTGTACCTTAAGGAAAAGTGTCGTTTGGTTGTTAAAGGGGAGGAAAATAAACTTCCAGGATAACAATCACCTAAGAAAAATGATTGTAGTTAGAATACTGTCATTCCTATATACTGTAGAGTGTAGATGGACTATATCATTATCCAGTGGGTAGTTATCATATATACAGTAGTAGAGACTTACGAGACATTGGAGGCTACTGATTGCCAAGGTAAATATAGCTATATATTTACCTTGCTGGAGGTGCATTCATTACGGACGAAGGAGACGTTAATAATATTATGTTGTGGAAGGAAAATAATGATTGCCGTATGTCAGGTCATGGTGCTGGGGAATGAATGGAAAGGCTGGACTTGGTGGTCTGGTCTGGTCTGGTCTGGTGTGGCGAGTGAGGCAAAATTAAATAATAGATGATATATATACTGGGATAACGCACGCAACACCAACAACCGTAATAATAATAAAAATGAATTACAGTAATTGCCCATGTGTATAAAGAATGGGTGTCGTTAAGTAAATATATACCACAAACATGTATATACGCAAAGGATTAACTAAATAATATATATATATATATATATATATATATATATATATATATACAGTAAGTATCCACATTCTTCTTCTCCTTATATGTGTGCGTGTGCGTTTGCGTGTGTCTATGTGTGTGTGTGTGTGTGTGTGTGTGTGTGTGTGTGTGTGTGTGTGTGTGTGTGTGTGTGCAAGCTTCTAAGCTACTCTATGTCTCTAAGCTACTCTGCATACACATACACACACACACACAAATATACATACATACACACACACACACACACACACACTCTGTCCTTCCCTCCCCGGGTGAGGACGTGTTTCCGGCGCTCCGCAGCAGCCAAGGTCAAAGTGTTGACCTATCTCTCAGTTGGTACAAAGTGAAATGTGGAACTATTTTTATTATCACCACGACAGTTACGTTCTCCTGGCGACCTACTACTGGATATTATTAACAATGTGTGCACCAACCCGTTTGTACTACAGTCGTGGCAGTTTACACCAGTTGCGACCAAGCTGTGGCTACCCTGCACCTCAAACAATTCAACTACTCATAGAAGTAGGTGTGTTTCGCAATCGTGGACGCAGATCAGGACGCTATGCTCAGAGGAATATTCAAACAGTGAAGTGTAGTAAAAGAAAGGAAAAACCAGTGCCTACTAGACAAACTTGCTTGAAAGAGGTACCCAGGCAGTGGTATGATCTACCTTCACTATTATTATCCAACGTAACTTCTCTGTGTAACAAAGTGGATGAAATCAGTGCTACAGTGAAGTCATTAAACATCAGTGTAATAGCAATTACTGAAGCATGGCAAATTGTACCTGAAATTTGCCAAATAGAAGGGTATGTACTGTATCACCAACTGAGGAGTGGACGGCGTGGTGGTGGTGTAGTGTTGTTTGCCAAGAGGGAGATATGTACCTCACGTCTCCCTGTGGATATTCCCGAGGGGGTTGAGGCCTTGTGGGTGAGGTTAACCCCTCCCTCACACCCCCGTGACTCAGCCTCTATCATTGTGTGTGTCGTGTATCACCCTCCACGTTCTCCCTTAGCCCACGTGTTGGTGGACCATCTTATCAACACAGCCGACAGTCTTAGGGCCAGATATCCCAGTGCCAAGTTAGTTTTATGTGGTGACTTCAATCAGTTAAACACCAGCGAGATAGAACAACATCTGCATGTCTCACAGGTAGTTGATTTCCCCACTCACGGTACAAATACGCTGGACCTCATCCTGACTGACATGAGTGAGCAGTACTTCCCCCCGCAGCCCCTCCCCCCAGTAGGACGGTCGACTCATCTCTCCGTCCTGTGGTCGCCTGCCTCCACCACCTCACTACAAAATCACGCCACAATCCGCACCTACAGACCCACACCAGACTCGTGCTTACGTGAATTTGGTCAGTGGATCACTCAACATCTATGGACAGAGGTGCTCACAGTGGATGATGTACAGACCAAGTGGGATAACTATGTAAGAACTGTCACACAAGCCTACCACCACTATTTCCCACTTAAACAAATGCGGACCCACCCATCAGACGTCCCGTGGATGACACCCAGGATAAAGAGGCTTCTGGGACAACGTAGCAAGGCATTTTATACTGATGCCAACCTCTTCAGACAGCTGCGGAACAAGGTTATCTGGGAGATAAAGAAGGCCAAAAAGATGTACTACCCCAGCAAAATCCAGCATCTGAGGCAGAACAGCAGCCAGTGGTACAGCAAGGTCAAAGGTTTGTGTGGGATGCGCCAAACATCAGACATTCCACTCCTCTCCCACCTAACACCTGAGCAAGCAGCAGAGGACATTAACCACCACTTTGCATCTGTCTGTCAAACGCTGCCCGGGATTAACCTCTCTTCCCTTCCAGCCTACCTTCCCTCTCTTTCTCCTCCCACAGTTCAGGTATTTCAGGTTGCCAAAAAACTCGCCAGTATTAAATCTAAACGTTCCACAACCCCTGTAGATCTACCCATCAAAATTTATCGAGAATTTGCACTCGAACTTGCCACCCCAATCTGCTCCATAATCAACTCTTCTTTAACACAAAGTAAAAGCCCCACTGATTGGAAAACAGGTTTTATCACCCCCATCCCCAAATCCTCCAATCCCCAATCCCTTAGTGACCTTAGACCCATTACTATCACTCCCATTCCCAGCTTAATTTGTGAAGATTTTGTGTTCGAGTGGGCATACTCCAAAATCAATAACGTAATTGACCCTCAGCAATTTGGCAATGTGAAGACCTCCTCTACTTCTCACTATCTCATCAGCTTCCTTGACTTTCTTTACCAAAATCTCGAGCAGCGCAAGACTTCACTTGCGGTGGTGTTCATAGACTTCAAGAAAGCCTTTGACCTAGTTGATCACACCACCATAATCACCAAAGCTATCCTCCTCGGCCTCCCTTCCTCCCTAGTGTCATGGCTGGCAGACTTTCTGACTGGTCGGTGTCAGTCTGTCAGATACAAGGGGTGTGTGTCGGCCGTCCAGAACCTGAGCTGCGGGGGTCCCCCAGGGGACCAAGATGGGACCTTTGTGTTTCCTGATCCTTATCAACGATGCCCTGGGGAACACACCGCACAAGTGGAAGTATGTTGATGACTGCACAGTGGGAGTTCCCGTAATGAACACTTCAAGTGATGACCTTGCCCCACCCCAGCTCAGTGTAAATGGCCACCCTCTCCAGGTAGTTCAGTCGACCAAGTTATTGGGGATTATCATTGATAACAAACTGACCTGGAAAGATAACACCAATAACATCATCAGAGCAGCATCATACAGGCTTTATATGCTACGACGCCTGAGAGCACTGGGGGCACAGGCTGACGATCTCAAGACCATCTACATGTCGTTCATCCTGCCCAGATTAATGTATGCATCACCTGCCTGGTCCAGCTCCCTCACCATAACACAACAGAGGCAACTGGAGAGGGTACAGAAAAGAGCCTGTCGCACCATTCTGGGTAACAATTATACCAGATACCAGGATGCCCTCACCACCCTTGGCCTCCCAAATCTCACTGACCGTCATCGTGAGGTGTTGACCACGTTTGCTCTTAACCTGGTCCACCATCCCCGCCACAGCAACCTACTACCACCCCCAGCACCACCACCACGGCGAGCAGTGCGTCACCACAATATAATTACCCCAATCAGGGCACGCACTGACCGCTATAAAAAACAGTCCCATACCCACCATTGTAAATATTATCAATAACCCTTAGAATACTGTCTGTGTTTGTTCTTGTTGTTTTTTTGTTTTTGTTTTTCTGTTTTTTTTTTTTTCTTTGTACCAACTATATCAATAGTGTATTTGTGAATTTTCAGCTGTATTGCTGCTATCTCCAATAAACCGTTTATTATTATTATTATTATTATTATTACACACACACACACACACACACATACATATATACATACACACACATACATTATTTTTCTCTCTTATGAGCATCAAATTCACTTTTATTTTAGTTTTATCAGAACAACTAATAAATCATCAAAATATATTTCTGGATACATAATAAATATTTTCGAGACGTGTATTGTAGGGGCAGGTATTTAATCAAGCCAGTGTCAGAGTCAGAGAGGCAGGGCATTGGCAGCCTATTGAGAGGTGGACACATTTTCGATATACTACTTGTTTAGGCCTATATAGCTATAGAGTAGATGGATTCCTTTATGTTGATTTATCTCTGTGGCGCCTCCAACTAATACCTTTGTGAACTCCTAATACACTTACATCTTTTTATACAGTGTCTGATATTTTATTTGGTTATATTGTTTGAGTGTCGTAATCTAGGCCAGGGAAAAGTGTGTGTGAGAGAGAGAGAGAGAGAGAGAGAGAGAGAGAGGTGAGGCAGGTGGGGAGGCAGTGCAGACATGGTGAGGCTTCCAGTGGTAACCCTACAGTCAGGGAGGGATATGGAGATGGAGACGGAGAGGAGGGGGATGGGGGGAGGCGTGAGTGTGCAGTGGAGAAGAGTGGCAGATGGTGAGTGGCAGGCGTAGAGTGGCAGACAAAAAGTGGCAGACGAAGAGTGGCAGACGAATAAGACAGGTGGAGGGTGACAAATGAATAGTGAATGGCAGATGATGAATGGGTGGCAGGTAGGGTGGTAGTTAATGGAAGAGTGGGAGGTAGTATCGAATGGTAGTTGTTGGATGGAGTGTCAAGCAGTGAATGGCAGACAGTAAATGGTAACTACTGGGGCAGATATGTACTGTACACATTACCCTACACCCACCAATAAGTAGTAAAACACACACACACACACTCGTCCAACATCCAAACAATCATCCATACTGACCATACATTCATTATTATATCCCACACATTGATGCTCCACTCCACTCCTCTGTCTACACACACACTCACTCACTCATCAAACAACACATCCACTTCAATCAATTCAAACATGCAACATCATTATTATATCCAACACCTTCATGCTCCACTCCTTGGTCTACTCACTCACTCACTCACTCATCAACACATCCACTTTCATCAATTCAAACATGCAACATCCTTGCAACCTGCCATCAGAAACAGAGAATTGCACCTCAAATCACCATCCCTCCCTATGACGTAACATAATACTGGAAGACAAGTGTAGAATGCAAATGCAATTACCTTGCAGAGAATAGCAATCAGGGCTGAAAATGGATGGAGGGAAAGGATAGACAGGGAGATGTGTGTGTGTGAGAGAGAGGGAGAGGTATAGAAGAGAGGAGGATGTGAAGATAGGACATGTAGTAGTGATAGACAGGGGAAGGAGATGTGTGAGGAAGTCGAATAGATAGAACAGAGAATAAATGAGAAGAAGAGTGGAAAGGAATAGGGTAGAGGAGGGTTGTAAAGAAGAAGAAACAGAAATTATTATAAGGGAAGGGGTAATGGGGGAACGTCTAAAGGAATTATGAAGATTATGGGTTAAAAGGGACAACATTATAGAGATGAAAGATGAGAGGAACAAGAAAGAAAGTCAGGGTCAGGAGAGAATAATGATGAAAGGAAAGAAGAGAGGTGAAGAGGGCAAAACAGAGGTAAGAAATATTATGGATAAGAAATGAGAAGCAGTGGATTAAGAAAAGTGAGCACGATAAAGTAAAAATAGTGAATGGAGTGTATGAGAAAGAAGAAGAATATATTAAATGAAAAAAGAACGTGACCTAGAAGTATGATAGAGAAGATAAATATGATAAACAATACATGACTACAGAAGGAGATAGAAGAAAGAGGAAGGGAGGAAAAAATCAATCTACAGAGAGTAAACCATGAAAAAAAAAATGCAAAACGCGATAAAGGCGAAGGATATCAACTAGTGGAGAAAATGAGAGGGATAAGAAGAGAGGGATGAGAAGAGAGGAATGAGAAGTAAAAGGAAAGAATTAGCAAGGGGAAGGAAGACTGAAGTGAAGGGAGACAGACGATATGAAAATTTAAAAAACATGATCAGGAAGGAGAGAGAGAGACAGAGAGAGAGAGAAAGAGAGAGAGAGAGAGAGAGAGAGAGAGAGAGAGAGAGAGAGAGAGAGAGAGAGAGAGAGAGAGAGAGAGAGAGAGAGAGAGAGAGAGAGAGAGAGAGAGAGAGAGAGAAGAGAGAGAGAAAGAGAGAAAGAGAGAAAGAGAGAAAGAGAGAAAGAGAGAAAGAGAGAGAGAGAGAGAGAGAGAGAGGTGGACCAGCAGTAAATGAGGGGAAGGGGAATGACGAGGGATTGATAGTAATTGAGCTGATACGGCTGAATACATATTAGTGGTGTTTCGAGGCAATATTTGAAGGACTCGTTTACCTCCAATTTTCTGCCTACATCACAGGGTTCCTTAATTTACCCCT